>JAECUM010093180.1:0-49276 GCA_016617855.1 Megalonaias nervosa
ACTAAAGCAGAATAATGACCTAAATCAACTTTAAATATATTAAAATATTTTAATTACCTCTTGTTGGTTCGTTATTTCACCTAGTTTCTATTCCACATTAATTTTCATGACCCGGAAGGTAAATGGCGTAGCTAACCTAGTGTTTGTAGTGCTCTACTTTTATTATTAAAACCATCTTTCAGGTTTATTGATTTAATCTATGTGAAGAAAAATAAAAACTAAAAAAGGAAAACAATCAACTTATTAATATGCAAAAGGGTGGTCCGACAAAAGCGCGCAAGACATAAGCGCGCAGCGACAAATGCGCGCAGGACATAAGAGGGCAGACATAATTGCGCCTATGAAAGTGTCAACAAATGTTCTTACAATATAATGCAATAAATAAATAAAACATATAAATTGCTAAAAATAAAATATCTGCATGACAAATTGACACAATGTTGGTTTATTTATTTAGAATGTTTATTACTCTATACACGGCGGGCACCCTATACACACTTGTTGTGAAATGTTAACAAACCTATTATTGCAAAAGTGATTGTGAATAGCCACAGAATGTATAGAACTACATTTTGCAGGGGACACACCCAGGGATGTGAGGAGTTCAATCACTTCGTCAATGCACAGCTGCCTGCAGTAAGTATTAACTCCTTTCAAAGGGCAAATATATGTATTTGTATGTGATATAAATAAAATATATATACAGTATGTACGCTGTATCAATGATATACCACTCGTTGTATAAATTTTTCATTAAAAGGAAACTCGGCAAGCCTCGTTTCCTTTTAATGAAAAACTTATAAATCTCGTGGTATATCACTGATACAGCGTACATACTTTATATATAACAACCAATAGCCAACAACATATATATATATATATATATATATATATATATATATATATATATACATATATATATATATGTTTGTGTGTGTGTGTGTGTGTGTGTGAATTTCAATTTTAGTTTAATATAAATATCTGGATTTTTTACCATTCTATTTTCTTTTATATTGTTAAACTTCAATGGTTCCATTTTGTTGTTGTTCTTATAAACAGTTACAAAATGTTCAGATTAATGAGCTGATAAGCAACAAAACTCAAGAAACCAAAGCGTGCAGTGTGTAATGAGTGACAATTATTGTAATAGAACAAAAACTAAAGGTTAACACTTACTTTAACGTCAATTTTGACATATCGCAATACTTTACGCCCTGTTTTGCGGCGATTACTTCGATATTTCGTCAGACATTTTGCTACAAAGGCTTGGGTTGTATGGGGATTACAGTTATATCATTACTATTTCCCTCAAAAGTAATGCTACAGGTAACCGATTAAAACGATGGCGGACACTTCGTTCATGAGCAGATGACATAAACAGTTAACAAAAGGCTCAAATAATGGACTATTTCCACCATATTAATGCGAGCTTGAATGATATAAGAGTCAAAGGAAACATATCGAAACAAAATTATTCCGCCATTATGAGGTGTACCTTGCATAATAGCGTTGTGATCAGATGAGTCGGCCAATTCTGGAAGATCTAGTGCGGTATGTGGATCGAAAACACACATCAGAAGGAGAGAAAACACTATAACATCCCCTAAAAAAACCATTTCGGAAAGGAGCTGAAAACAGAAATGCAAAATAACGGAGCAGCTAATACTGAACATACAGTTAAACCTCTTTGATTCGAAACCTCCTACATCAAAATTGTAAATTTACCAGAACTACAGCGATTTACTGCTAAAAAATAAGTACTGATAGAATGACACTATCATAAGAATTGCACACATGTTCCAACGGCTTACAAAGGCTAATGTCTGTTTGGATATCCCTTGACCTAAATTTTTTTATACCTAATAGGACATGGTTAACTTGCATTTCTGCAGATATTGTAGCGTTGAAATTTTACTACTAAAAAAATTAGTATCCTTCTACATTTCGCCATTCAGCGACAGAAATAGATCTTAGAAAGAGTCTTTGAAATATAGGCAATCGGCTATAGTTGTTTGAAACTGACTGTATCGGATTTACAATGAGAGAATGGATCGCAGTCAACATCCATAGTAGCGATATTTTGAGCGCATGATAAATTACTTATTCACAGTAACTCACCCATCACTGCATATGTATGCATGTCCTAAACTTTGATAGCATAATAAAGTGCTTATTTGCAGTAACTCGCCAATCACTACACATGTATGAATGTCCTATAGTCTGTAGGTTTGATAAAACCTAAATTCATGAGTTCAGATCAATGAGTTCCTTTTTATTAAAGTATCATACATCATAAAAAAGGTGTCTTCTTAATCTTCTCGTCATCAAGTTCCTTTACAAACGATTACATTGGCCAACCAGTTTATTAGGTAGCATTAATATTTATAAAGCGCTCATATGGATTTTAACAAAACGTCCTAGGAATAAACCGTAACATACATATCGATGAGCTAGCAATACACCATAACCAATAGACCGATATGCTAGGAATGCACCATAACCAATAGACCGATGTGCTAGAAATACACCATAACCAATAGACCGATGTGCTAGGAATGCACCATAACCAATAGACCGATGTGTTAGAAATACACCGTAACTAATAGACCGATGTGGTAGGAATGCGCCATAACCAATAGACCGATGTGTTAGGAATACACCATAACCAATAGACCGATGTGCTAGGAACACACCGTAGCAAATATACCGACGTGATAGTAATACATCATAACCAATAGACCGATGTGCTAGGAATACATCATAACAAATAGACATATATGCTAGGAATACATCATAACAAATAGACTTATATTCTAGGAATACAACACAACAAATAGACGTTGCTACTTTACAGTTTCTTCACCATCTTCAACCATTCAGTTCTAAATAATTCACGTAGTATGTTTTCTTGTTTAATACTTTCGAAATGATGCAATTATTTTACATAAATTTGAAAAATATATGATAGATTTGTTACATTTCGTCGCATAATCGTGAATTCTGTTTTGGAAAATGTTCTTTCTTTTAGAAAACGTTCAAATATATAAACATGTGTTACGAGTCAATGCTCTTAAAATAAGTAGCAGAAAAGAGTGAAGACAACAAGCTTTGTAAAATTTAATAAATAATTTACTTCCCGAGAATATAGTGAAAAATGAGAAGAAAAAAAAACTAACGGTACTGCGAATTAAATCCAAAAATAATCCAAGAATTAAAGACACAAGTCCTAGTAATAAAAAGTCCTGAATAAAACTCAGTTCAAGTCCCGAAGAGATCCAAAATTAAAGGCGATGATGTATCTGTTATGGTCTGCGATGTGCTAGTGTGTCAACAGTCTCTTGTTGAATCACAGAAATATTATTCCAGGTTTGAATTCAGTATAAATTCCAATGAATGTCTTTATCCAAGAATTTTATCAGAGTACTTTTGTATTTCCAGAGAAAATAATCACTTGAATTCAATAACTTTAAGAAAATAAAATTCAGCCCAAACTGGTCACAACATAATACACCTTAAGATGCTAGATGTTAAAGCACGACTCGTAAAATCCTCACAGTCACAAGATAATGTAGTTCTCTGCTTGACCCCCAGGTCACAATTAGCATTTTCTTAAAACAACCACTACCTAATGGAAAATAACCTTCTTGAATGATCTAATGAGACTTGCTTATTTACAACACAATAGCCTATAAAATTCACTTAGGAATCTCCAAAACCCTGACCCTGATCAACATATATACTCCTTCTTTGTTTACCTAAATAATAATCCTGATAATAAGCTCATACACATAGAGAATAATGAAGCTATTATTAGTTGTTTACATAAATGAAATTTTTTTAAAAAGTCAATCAGGTCAAGCAGAAACGAACTCAATTTTGGACAAGATCAAGTCCAGCAAACAATGTTGCATTACAATAACATGTAATGAAATAATAAAAAAATTCAAACTAACAAACAAACAATTAAATTAAACATACATAACTCATGAAACTGGATCAAATCCATATGCTTTAAGAATAAAGGTAGTGAAGTCACGGTTTCGAGGAATATCTTTCTGATCACAAAGTTATGGACTCTTTTAATGCAGGACTACATTCAGTTCATTTGACTGTACGCAAAGAACTCTTTTTTTTCACAAGTGTTTTAATGCTATGGAATGTCAGGCTTAATCAAATTTCATGAATACATGATATATCATAATTAATCTCTCTTGTGGCAGAAACAATTCACCATTATAATTGGCGGAAATATTCAGTCATCAGTTAGCACTAGTCAGCAATAAGTGTGCATTAAGTCAATTCAATTAGTAATTAAAAACAAGAAGAAAATTGTGATGGTGGTGGCGATGATGATGATGATGATGATGATGGCGATGATGCGTAAAAGCTTATTTTTATTTTTATGTAGTCTTCATAACGATGTACCTGACACGTTCATTTGTCACCACTATTGTTTTGCAATTTTATCCCTTACCCAGTAAGCGGAAGGGTTAGTGCTCGCTTATCCATAGTCACTAAGTCTCTTTATAAACCGCGTATTCTTCCCAATGCCATAAACACCTAAATTTGCCATGTTAGTTTTGAAATTACAGAGAATATGTTTGCGAACATTTACATTTACAGCTAAAAATGGAACAACACGATATTAACAAATTAACGTGGTTGATTATAAATAAGCACTTACATTAAAAACTTACATTATCTGTGTGCTTGCCCCTTGGACAGATGGTTCAAACAGTGTGTCGAGTGTCATGCTGAATACAGGCGGTTAGCACAGTTGTCTGAATAGAAGACACTCATCAATAACAAATACGGTTAATGAGTTTGTTTCGCCCTGACTTCAAAGCGATGATCATCTCTTGCAATTGATAATGGATCTTTATTTACGTTTAACCGATTGGCCATCAGCAAGTATATACGTACATACACATTTAAGTTTCTTGCAGAAATTGATTGATACATACAGTAAACAAATCTATCACATGTAAAAAAAACATTCAGTAAATACGAGAGATATATGCTTACATATATTATGCATATCCAAATACATCTTCATGCAAGCATATATATCTATATATATATATATATATATATATATATATATATATATATATATATATATATATATATATATACACTATATATATATATATATATATATATATATATATATATATATATATATATATATATATATATATACCCGGATGGCTGCGTGTGCGAAGTGCGCGATGCATACAGGCGCCTTTTCAGTTCCTGTTCATTTTATTCGCAATTTATTCGAAAAAATTTCATCTCACACACAAGAAAAACACCACGCGCCGGGCTTGTATATATATATATATATATATATATATATATATATATATATATATATAGAGAGAGAGAGAGAGAGAGAGAGAGAGAGAGAGAGAGAGAGAGAGAGAGAGAGAGAGAAAATATAAGAAAAACAATCAGGCACAATATTCTAAATGTTTATTGATTACAAGGTGACAATAAAAACATACTTTTGTATTACATATATCTTGGAATACCTCTGTGATGCAGATGTTCAAGTCTTTAGTATAACTAAGTTTACTTTCTATGAACGTAAGGTAATACTTTCGCTTAGATTTTAGTTGGGGATTATTTTATTTTTTACTTACTGTGGGTTCTTTACAAAGATTTTTCAAATCGTTTTTTATCACGTTTGCATTTCTAAGGAATAGTATACGATGTAATTTACATTTGGCTTTAAACAAAGCTCATGCTCAACACATAAGAAAATCTATACTGAGGAATAAAATAGTGTTAAATATTAAAGACAATTTGCTGCTTACAAAAGAAGGAAATCTGCCAAGTCCTAGCCAAATCAAAATGAAAGCTTTTGGAACTATTTCACCTCAAAAGTACAATGTATTTTTTATATCTTAGTCAACTGTGTGGAAACACACACACACACACACACACACACACACACACACACACACACACACACCGTATGTCGGCCACTATATTTACAAGTTCATACATATGGAAATCATGCTATAGCCTTTTCATTGAGGTATTTTACATTGTTGCCTTCTTTTTCATTTACATTCATGGCACTGCACCCTCAATTCCTCTATGCGCACATGGTTGACCTCGGAGTGAATTTTAAATATCCTTGCAATGAACCCCCACTACCATCGTAGCACACCATTACTCTCACTGCCCGATTCGTAGTGCATAGCAGTTCTGTACTACCACTGGCCCTATCACAGCTCCCGCATTTGTTCTGTTACCCCTGACACATATTCAGTGTTGCCTATCCATATTGTTAGCCTATTATTTACACCTTTTACTATCACTGCCATCGCAGTGATGCGCTTGCCCTCCTTAGCATTCCTATATGTAGTGTCTTGTACTTCACAGCCTATTTGCAGGACCTCCATTTTGGTGCCCTCGGAGTGTTGCGCTTGGCTTCTCGTGTACCTCTCCTTCCCTGTCCATTTTTTAAAAATGTATCCACTGCGGTACCGTAAATAGTTCCCTATTACACGCAAATACTCACTGCCCTCACTCACAGCTGTCGACGTGTACCCTCACAGCCCTCGCAGTGCACGCACCACAATTCTGAACTACAACTGCCCTCGCAGTGGTTTCCTTTTCTGTGACATATTTAAGGATGCCTGGTCATATAGTTTCTCTGATAAGTGTAATCTTACTTTCGCTGCCTTTGCAAGAAATTTATATACCAATCAGTACTGCTCTAGCTGTGTAACAAGCCCCTTCGATTATAAACAAACATTATCCTTCTCTGCCAATTTTGTTTTCTAGATTCGTCCATTTCAGTGTCTTACCTTACTCCTGCATATACAAGATTGCTCACTTCCTTCGCAGTATCGTACCCGTCTCCGCAAAACCTTACGCTCACTTCCCTAGCATTGCCAGATCGTTAAATCTTCCAACTTTATTGCTCTCTTTGTACTGCAGTTGCCCCCTCAAGCCACGTCTGAAACGATTATTATTCCAAAGAAGTCAATTCCTAATCTTTATAAATCTCGTTATTCAGACAGCTGAGCCATTCCTTTGAGGCCAAAGCAACCGATTAGGCACTGTTCTCTCAATGTCATTTGCAGTCACATTCGTTATTTCCATTATATATCCTTAAATGTCTTTAAATTGTGGGTCTTCGTCACAATCACAATGATCCATAGTCTGAGTGCTCCCTTCGTTAGGTTTGTGGTATTTTCCAAGTTTCATCCATTCACAGCTTCGCTCTTGTCTCTCCCCCTACCCAGTTTTATTCAATATCTTAAGGTATTCATCTGTCATCTTTATATCCGCCTCCTTCGGTGTATTTATGCAGTAACGGCTGCTGCTTTTTTCATAGCAATCCTCGGGATCAGACTTAACGAGTATTTGATTATTAATATACGTTGTATCATCCCATATCGGACAGTCTACACAACCTTATCAACACCTTCTAGTCTCTCTAACAGAAACTGTAGCATCGGCAGGCTCAGATATCGGTTGGTTCATTGGGCTGTGACGAGATTTTCCCCCATTATGCCAATGATTATTTATATATCTACAATAAACGTTTGAGTATTTTTGATTAAACATATACTTTCACACATATGTTGTCTACATGTTTTTCTCTATGTCCTACGGAACATATAGAGCATTCCTGAAAGATCAAGCAGCAATGGGTAGATAGCCGAAGGTTGGGTAAAAATGATGAAACAGATCTATGACAATATATTTGTATTTATTAAGCCTATCAGTTTAATCAAAACACATCTATCATTTGAAGTATTGTATAAAATAGGAAACAAAAACTGGCTCAAGGAAACATCTTATCCGACAACATCGCATGACATCACATTATACAACCTGGTTCCGTTGATATATTGATAACACATTGGCGGCCAGTACAAAAATAATCAGTGCCAATTAAGCAATGCTGCAGATCGAAATATTGCATCCGTTAGATAGATTTTGATTAAGATTTATCCAGAGTGGGAAGAAATCTTCCCTTCGAGTAGGAGTACAACAAACCTTCAGTGCTGGCTAATTGAAACGCTACTGATTGAGTTTAACGTATAAAGCACCTTACAGATTAAACGAATAAATAATTCGTAACTAAGTGAGTTACAATGAGCAAGGATCGTGCATAAAATTTGTTAAGCCTGAGTTAACGAAATTCATGACAATAATAAAACTGGAAAGTCATATGGCACATGGGGCTTATTACGAATGAATGTGTTATAATAATATCAGTCAATATCTCTGTCCAACATGCATGTGTAACATTGGTTTTGCACTAAAACTTTACTTAATATACAGCAGTTGTATTTTATAGTGCGAGCATCTATGGAATGGATCCTATTCAAGTGCTCAAATTTCGTTTAATCATTAAGATTTTATTTATTTCAATTTGCATGTGTTCCTGGCTAATGAGAACCGTAAAGAACGTGAATTCGCATTATTAAATATTATATTTGTGTTTTAATGCAATATCGGGACACATTCCTCTTGGATCAGCCTGATCCTGATAATATTACCTATTAAATTAAGTCATACATTTGCCATTTAATCTACTCTATACAGATGGCTAAATCTAATATTGGGACATACACAGTACTCAGTTATAGATTATACAATTTGGTACAATATGTAACTCTTTATGTTTGTATTCTTGGACTAGTCTATCTCTTCGTAAAGATTGCTCTATTTGAAAATAACTTCCCTTTCCAGATACGATTTCGGACATTTTACTCGCTTAGTCCATAATTTAAACTGGAGTAGCCTCGAAATGTATATCCCTTGTGGAGTAACATATTCAAACGCAAATAACTTCCTACGAATAGAATCCAAATTCTGTTTTTTTATACATTTTTTGATCTGTTTGAATATTTAATTGGTCATTTTACTGATAGACAACGATGGTCTATTCATTTTGTAATGTAATGTTAACGTAAGCAAAATGTATGACATTACGTTTTTACATGAATTAGATAAATAATGAAGAAAGGGCTATAATGGAACTTTGACCGCTATACCATGCACACATTCTAGTCTTGCACAGAGTGAAAGGTAATAGTTAAATATAAACGTATATTATTTTGTTCTAATTTTGGGGTTAAATTCTCACTTGTTGTTAATTTGTTTTTAAATCAGTATTCCTATAGGGAATGATGCTTGCTTATTTATCTTAACAGATCATATTAACCCATGTGAAAATAATAGGGAATGAGCTCAAATCGATAACTGGCCACACTTTCTTCAATGTCTATGAAATTAACTGGAGAAACACGAAATTTATATATGCTCAAATAGTCGTCATAGAAATCTTTATCATGGTACTTGCAATCGCATTAATTGGTAAAGATAGCGATGATGTCCATTGGTCAGAATGTGACCGTATTATTAAGCCGAGATGTGATATAAATCTCTCATAGAGACCAGAAACCAAAATGATTTAAATCTCTTAAAGAGTAAGCCAACAAAACGAAAGTACCCGCCACATTTCACAACCTGAGGAAATATGACATCTATTCTGCTGATGACCCCGAAGCCGAATATCAACACTATTCCCATCAACATCGAAAAGTGTATGACTTTCTACATAGGCCAGCTCCAGTTTATTGGCTGCTATCAGTTTATACCATGCAGCCATCCATTATGGCCTCCGCATAATCCACCGATATATCGAACACGAAGAGTACCTCGCCGAAATGTTTGATCGCCGAGGTGGGTCCCACCATCCAACTAGCCGGACTCGTGCATGTACCGCAACCGCGAACATGCATCAGTTGGCTGCCCGAGTGACTTTTCCAGTGCTCCGAAGGTCGCCGAGGACGAAGCGCAGATGGTGTCGACCGGGTAACCTCTCTATTCAGGGGTGCTACTATAGCTGGCAGTCGCTAAACCCACTCCATGTTGTGTACCGCCACTCCCTTTGTAGTTATCATCAGCGCCGGGACGTATTAGTATTCTAGCAGCCCCATGATCTGAACACGGTAAACAGCTTTACGATGCCCAGAGTACGCATGCACGCGGCATGTCTGGTCAGGAGCTGAGTCACTGCTCCCATTAATTCGCGTCTGTGATCGACCTGCATGATCTTGTGCCACTTGAGCGGTCTCTGCTTTTAGATATGCCTCAGAGTTTAAGCATTCTCAGTGGCATCAATGCTGGTCATGAGCTCCTCCGTGTACTTTTCCAGACGCCTTCCAAACTTGTCGTGCGTTGAAGACAAGACATCGGAATGGTACACCTCGTTGGGGTCAAAAACGAAACCTTTGGTGGACGACAAATATATATCCCACACGGCCTGCTTTCCAGGGACTCCCCGGAAGCGTCTATAAGAAACTTTATCATCTCCGCCATCTGTAGTCTTCAGGTACTTCGTGATTTACCGTCATTTACCACCATTTGCCTCAAAAAGTACCATTCTCGAACATGAACTCAGTCGTAGACAAAATATGCCTGCTTGGGGAGCACATGACAGCGGGCAGTTCGTTGCGATGTAAGCTGAACGGCAAGCAGTCTGAGCTGTAAGAGAAGGTTTTCAAGGTTAAGATAAAGCTCGCACCTGTCATACGCCCATTGAGGCTGCCGCAAAAACAACCCAGGGGGCACGGACTTGGTGCGAGTGGTCGAGGATTGGGGAGATAAAACAATGACGCTGCTGAAAGGCGTAGGCCTCACTCATGTGATCATTTGGAATGACAAACAAGCTGCAAAAGTTTACGGATGACAGTCTGCAGCATATTTTGAACGGGGGGGGGGAGAGGTAAATGGACGCGACCGATGTTCCACCCAACTGGTAACTGGAAAGACGATGATCTGAAGATCGCGCTGACTTCGGGGCGGCTACAACAGCTTACCCAAAGTGTGCACATGACCGTTTGGTGGCCTTCGGACCAACTACCTGATCGTCTTTTCCTCCGACAATAAGCATCTGCACCAATGATCTGACACTTTCCGTGGTATTGTAGATCGCTGATTGCGGTCCAACATGTGGACGTTGCAGACTCAAGTCTGTGGAGGCTTTTAGGGTGGCGCTAGGAGGTAGTCACCGTGGACGCCATACATGAACTGTGCTACCACGTCGCAGCATTTCTCTCGAGCCCTGGTGAGTCCATGACTTTTACGCCACCCTTGCCTATTTACCTGTCCTGACAATGCTTCCACAATAATAACATTCGGTTCATCCTGACCTACAAAAACAGCCATCTGTTGAACGATTGGTCGATGACGGTATCCAATCAGCAAATGGCGCCTACGATTGGTGTGTTGGTAATACTCGTCCACCTAATGCTATGCTACTTTGACCACCAGTGCCGCCTTCCAACCTTTCCAAGCTCACAGAGCCTAAATACAAACGTGCACAGTGACGAAGCAAAAATGTAGTAAAGGAGGGGTCAAATGGCCTTCTTCCATCGAATCTACAAGAAATAATGCAATCTGGGGCCTAACCTCCCTTTTACATCTACACCTGTAAAACTATCTACAGATGAAAATGAAGTTTGAAATGTCGAAAAGATATATAATTCGCTAATATAAAAATAATCGATGAAAGGGTGGCGCAGGCTAGGCTGAAAAAAAATCAAAATAGCAAAAGCAATTTGGGGTGGCTTTATAGTGTTATATAAATCACATGGTTAATGTACAAATTTTATTCCAGTCATGGAAATAAATACTGTGATGGAACTGGTTGACCATAAAAAATCAGTAGGCATTTATGTTGTAACAGATTGCTTCAAAGGCGTCATGAAGGATGGATGCCACCAAGGTCTGTGACACAAGTGATTATCCAAAAGACAGGGGGCTTAGTGCTAAAGATTAAACGGTTTTAAGGATGAACTAACATTATATTTCAATGTTATCGTTTTGTGGGTCAATGTTTAGAAACTTTATTAATTTAGGACTGACAAAAAGAAAATAAAGTATGCAAAGGAATAAAGTAATTGCGTCACAAAAATAATTTTAATCTCGAGATGGACAATAACTGTTTATTTAATCACAAGGAAATTATCAAGGGATTATTTTACCCACGTCATACAATCAGGAAATGTTAAGCATCAAAATGAATTAAATTACCCTACACACCTTACAATGATACTGTGAACAGCATAAATACTTCGCCACAGGGCAATAATAAACTGAAATAACTATGTACAATAAAATGGATAGTAAACTACGTACAAAATGTACCTAATAGGAATCAAAACGTGAAATGGACAGTTTGAAGAAAAATGTACAAATTGTTGGAAATTCTGCATCAAAGAATACAGTTAACATAAGAGCTTTTTCGATATAGAAGATTATATTACAAAACGAGGACGGAAAAGGTACTGCAAAACATCAACAGGAACTAACAGAATAATCAGGAAAAAGCAATATAAAAAGAAAGATAGTATCGTAAAAAGAACAAAGATTATATATCATTACTAAACGTGAATAGCAGAGGTCATATTACGGAATAAAGAAATAGTAAATATAAGAAAATGACAACTATAGAATTTTATAAATTTATTTTATGTAAGAATGCGTGATGTACTCAAAATATGCAGAAAATCTATAGATATGATCGGATTACAATGGATTCAGTTTTTTAATCAATAGATATAAGTTCTTTGCATACAAAATCAACATATCGATCATTCAATCCCTTATCCTTCTGATCCTGTAGAGCAAAAAAAAAAATGTTTTAATCAGAGCGATTTTAAGTTAGATATGTTCAAAATTACATGCAAAAATCAGCATGGAAGCAGAAACGGAGACAGATATGCACTTAAGAGTGGCCGACAAATTCGAATACATATAATAATATCACAATTAAGCATTATCTAAACACACACGTTTTTCATAATATATATTTTGCAACGTGTGTACAATTGTCCTTTATTTTGTCTGAAAGAACACGGTGCCCTTGAAACACTTCAATTTTATTTCGTCCTGAACACTGTTTTCATATTTGCGTTTGAAGACTATAAATTTTGTATCAAATTTTTAATTTAACACGATCACCTACACATATATTTCACACATATATTTTACATTGCCTATCTTTAAACGCTAGTCTAGATAAGAAAGCTGCTTTCTTTCTTACATCTTCTAAATTCGCATAGTCATCATCTAGATAAAAAGTCTTTGTTCCTTGACATATATCAGTCAGCAGCTCTAACCACTTTTCCGGTTTATCCTCTGGAGATGTCCATCTCTGAGTAGCTACTTTCTATTTGTCTTCTTCTATATTGCTGACTTTAAGATCTTTTCTGAATCACCTTCTACACTCTTTATATACTGTATCAAAACTCACTTTAAACTAATCCAGGACGCTTGTTAAAAGTGTGAGGTTTGTTAGATTTGTGTTAAATGATCGATGGTTTTCTCCATTATCTTGTAGCTGCAGAAGAAAGCAATTCTATTATCGTCAACCGATTTCGCAATTGATTCATAGCTAATATAAACAAATCTTGTCCAGTTTGTAGTCTTCATTTCCGCCTTGTTTCTTCATCAGATCCATTCGCATCAAATAACTTGAACAGGTAGTTGCTTCCTGCAAATGCTACTCCGTTAACTCCAATCATGCATGTAGCTATTGTTGATTTATTGTAATCAAAAGGACAGTAAATTGTTTCCATTTGCATGCGCCTTGTATTTATTAGCAGCAAAGTATGAAACTCCTCACAATTTATATTATTATTATTATTATTATTATTATTATTATTATTATTATTATTATTTGTTCATAATGAACAAAAACTATTTAAACTAAGTCTTTATAATCCTTTCCATTACAATTAGAAAATACAACGTTCTTTTCCACACAATACGTACATGTTAAGTCTTCACTTTAATTATAATTTCTGTTTAATGTATGAATAGTAAACAACACATCTTTTGCTTACGTATAATCCAATGAAACATATATAAATAATTGCAATCAGGATAAGATCATAAAAAAAATATATTGAATCTGATACAGCTTCTGTACAATCCTTACTTCCTTATTTAATCGTCATAAGAAACTAAAGTATAATTTGGATTTAACTTTTAATCAGCAAAAAATGATGAAATGTACTTGAGCAGTTACCTAATGCTTGTGTTATGTTTCAGTTAAAATAACAGTCAATTACGTTAGTATGTCGCGAAATTTATCTTCTCGTTTAATGATTAAAAGTTTGCCTTTTGCACATTCAATTACCATTATACCATTCGGGTACCCCTGACTCGGAACAATGCGAAAATAGTAAAGCAGTATACATCCGGGGAGGAGGTCAGTTTTCTCCTGAACCTGTTTTTGTATTTATCTTTGTTCCTTTTTCAATGATCTAATTCATCAAACAAAGCAATATTATTTCTTCCATTTCCATGTTAAAGTGAATCTTGATTACCTCGATATTTAAGTTTATTTCGGTTCAAGCAACATCAATTCTAGCAATTAATGCAGAGTCCTTTTTATCGACTTGAGTCTTGAATGCATCTCTATCAGGTGTAATATCTTGGTCCCTAAATTACAAAATCTTTCCTCAGTCCATTTTGTTTTTATTCTCTAGTTCTTCAATAATACCTTGAACCACTCCAGTAGTTCTCTATCAGAATTATATTTTGAATCTGTTTTAAATTGTTAACTTAGCACGCATTTAGTTGCAAAATGTGGTAAATGTAACATTTATTATCAGTTGTAGCCTATACTGAAATCTGTAATATATAATCGGAAGTTGTTTTCATAGATCTGATCATTCTTTTTGATTTGTGTCGTTCCTCAATTTTGTTATCTCGTTAAATCGTCCTTTCTCTGTAAGTATGAGTGTTAGCTGTTTTCTGATGTTTTGGTGAATGATATTGGTGCTAAAGTCATTTGCCACCTTTAATATTGTTGTTAATTCTGCTGGGTTGCATTATTTAAATCTTTAATTTACTGTTCTAGTTGTGATTGTAAAATATAGTTTTCCAGAAATGTTTTATTTTTTTCCATATCAGTCTTCAAAGTACCCATGTCGGTGTTCATCCTCTGTTCGAATGACTGTATATATAATCTCCCGTTAGGAAAATCATTTGCGCCTTCTCTTAATGTTTTCAAGGCTTGCGTGTAGGTTGGTAGCGTCATTTAATTTATGTTTGAACAATTCCTGTGCATCTAAACTCTAATTGCTGTTATCGTCATCCTGTTTTTGCAGCCCCGAGTCTTTATTAGCACTTTCATTAGCCTTCTGTTCAATAGCTTTTAATTTAATATCAGTTTTGCTCCCTTTACGCCGTAACAGCTTTCAAACTAATATCCTCCAGAGGTCGATGTAAATGTGTGTGAACTCGTTTTGTAAATCCTTTCGCAAGGAACAGCAGATTGTCGTACTTACATCTATTTCTGTAAAAATGTTTAAATATAGTTCTCTAGGAGATCTAAAGTGACATTTACATGATCTACACTATTTAATTTACATGGAAAATGTTGCAAGCATACCGTGAAAATCTATATTATTCCCATCATATATATATATATATATATATATATATATATATATATATAGAGAGAGAGAGAGAGAGAGAGAGAGAGAGAGAGAGAGAGAGAGAGAGAGAGAGATGTCACATATTATTTTATATAATAGTTTTATTTGTCATTTGGGTTAATGACAATATTCTTATGATTTGTAATTTTAACACTATAGAACGCCCTTAATGGAGAGGTCACGTCTCGTATGTAGTGTATATGTACAATACGTTCTGAAATATCTGTTCATAAATCATGGTTGATTACCAAGAGTATGTCAACAACTATTTTGCTGAAAGTAGGTAATGAGTTAGTGAATGGAGGTCATGTGAACATTGCGTAATCATAGGATTAAATATGTTCTGTAAAAATATCATGCATGCCTTAGTTGTTGTTTGGCTCAATAATTAAAAAGCTAGATCATGACGCATATGATATTTCTATTTCACAATGAAATGATTTAAATGTTCGGGAATCTTTTCTGGTGATTCAGATTTGTTTACTTGTTACATACTAGCGGTCTATATACGAGAAGTAAGGCACCGCGTTATCATTCTTCAGTTATAGTCAGTTCTATTAAAGTCAAAAGAGGAAATCTGATTTATTTATCATTTATTCGTCGAAATTGCGGAGAGAAAAACTATTCTAAACAGACAGTACCTTACTGGAAATTATTCAAGGACTTGGATATTTAATTAATTTTGTTAGATTACGTGAAACATTCAAGGTCTTTGGTGACCTTCAACCCTTACTGGATGACCTTGAAGAACAAACTTTTTTATATTAGAACAGTGCTTATTAAGTGGTAATAGCATAGCACATAAGCACATTTGAACCTTCATTCTGAATACGTTATTTTGAATTCTTTCACTTTGATTTTATGCTTCAATAAATTTATATTTTGGACACTTGAATGTCTGTTGGATTTATCTTATTTTGTTAACTTAGTTTAACCTCCTACGACGTAATAAATATATAAATATGGAAACTATGCTCAGAATTTGCAGTTGTGTTCAGATATAATTCTTGAAAATAAAATCATTCGTTAGAATTACTAAGTGCAAATTGACTGAATTAACACATTATTTTGTGATGATTTTTTTTTGTGTTCATTGAAAGATATTCTGGATTGTACTATTGGTATATGAGGACATTTAAGAATCTAGGTATATCAGGACATTCAAGACTATTGAAATTCATTCTGAACATTTTATACGCTTTGATTTGTGATAGGTCACTTAGGACCATTTGGATTCTATTTAACAATGTTGCAAGTGTCTATCTGAAGCTTCACGTTGTATTATAGGCAAACAAATTGTCTGTTGAATATTCTTTAACTTGTTGGTTTCACCTCCTGCAATTTACATATTGTAAGACAGAATCGTAATAGCATTGACCATTGTCAGTTTTGAATCTGGTATGTAATGCTGAAATCTTATTATAATATTTTCATCTGTATTGGAACCTTACTCTTCTGAAATGAATTAATAATTGCTATAGTGTCTTATACTGTCGAAATAGATTGTGTAATAAATGTTCTCTTTGATACATGTACATCTAAAAAAAAGTCACACATTATCTGATGTTCTGATTCATTCATCTGCCAACCCATTGCTACTTTTCTGAAACAAGAATGCCCAAACAGTTGGCTCTGCCACATAATTCGTTTCGTCAGATGGCAGTGTTCTCCTGTATTTAATATACTATACGTTTGATTTGTGAAGAAATGGTCTTTGTAGGAATCGCATTTGTAGCCTTGCTAAATGTGATAATACCATCGAAATTAAAACAGAAATACGAATGTTAAACGAATTGTAGTCACATACGTAAAAATTTAATGCAAGTATTAAAACTAGGCTCCTGAAAATTAAAATAATAATCGCTTATATATGAAATAAGAAAATGATACAAAGATAAATATATCAACGTAACTGATAAGGGAGAGCTTTTATTTTTATTTAAATATAAAAGCAATAAAAGAATGTACAATATTTCTTTGCATATATAACAATTAGCTTCTAAGAAGGCATGTTCGTATTCAGACATGAAATGAACTTGAAATGTAATACATATTAAGTCACAGATATATAAACAGCTGACATCGTATATGTAAAATATTATATAAATTTAAAATCAGCGACAGATGTAAATTATATTTTGTCAGACACATTTACACATGCAAAATTGTTTGCAGTTTCGAATATAAAAATACTTTGTCACACACGTAACATTTAGAAATGTACCGTTTATATACGAATGCAAACTGAACGACGAATCTGACGCTGTTTCGTGGGGCCCCGAGTGGCCTAGTGGTTTAAAGCGCTCACCGTTCCGGATCACTGCCATCTCACCACTGTCTGTGTGTGTTCGAGTATCAGGCTCGGCTAACGTGGGTACGTGAGAAAGCCTGCAAGTAGCTTCTCGTGGGTCGGTGGTTCTTCCCAGAGTTTTCCAGGGTTCTTCCTCCACCAGTTATACTTATCTTGTGCTGAAAAATGGCGTTAAACCCTACAACAATAACAACAACAGCGCTATTTCGTAACATATATGAAACTTTTAATTAGATATGAGCATAATGTCTGTATAAATTTAAAATCTATGACAAATGTACAGATATATGGTGAGATATGAGTAAACTTCTATTTACTTATGCAAAAATGTTTGTGCGCAAATGCAACCAACCACCCCCACCCCGAAAATGTAAAAGCATCTTGTCATATATGCACAAACGAATGATTCAAACGTATATCAACCTTTTGTATAATAAAGGTACAAAAGATGACAAATGTATTCGTTCATGTACAACGATTTGATTCTTAGAAATGTATAGCATTTTGCATTGAGATGAAGAATCAACGACATGTGCTTGAAAAACTGCTATTTGCATATGCAATTCTTTTATACAAATATAAACGCAGACAAATTAAAAAATGTTTCCACACATATGTAGCATTTAGTTTTGCAGAAAAGTTAGTTTACATCTGTAGTTAACTATGTATATTTGGTAAGTCATTTTTCAAAACAAGTAACAGAAAGACCAACAGAATGGTCGTTCCTCTATATTACAAATATATTCCATATTTCACCTTTGTGAAGCTTACTTTTATATATGTAACAAAAGTACATTGCCTTTGAATTTGATTTTGTGTATATAGACAAAGTCTTTCACATATCTGGGAAATCTTGAAATAAACCTACTTTAGGCACAATGTCGTTATTTCTACACGTATAACATTTTTACGTATGTAACAAATATCGTGTAAAATATGTACAATAATCATTTGTTAGACCCTTTTTCACATTTATACCAAGTTTTACATGTTTTATTCTTGTATGTTATTACGTTTTGAGAGACTTTTTACGTTTATCGGTACGGATCACTGCCATCTCATCCCTGTCTGCGTGGGTTCGAGTCTAGGATTCGGCGAATGTGGATATGTGAGAAAGCTTACCAGTAGCTTCTCGTGGGTCGGTGGTTCTTTCCGGGGATTTCCCGGTTTCTTCCTCCACCATTAATACTGGCCGCCATGTATAGCCTATTGTGTGCTGAAAAATGGTGTTAAGCCCCACATCAACATCTACAACAACGTTTATCGGTCCTTGACGAATAGATTCGTTCTGTGATAGGCTTAATTTTGAGACGGATGTGATTGAAAATTGTGTGGATCAATTATTACAGAATGGCAGAAATGAAAAACTAAACAAGTACCACGTTTAAGTGTGAAGTTTAGATTCTACAGCTTTCACTACATTGTATATGCTTTTCAAATAAGTATTCGATATATCCTCTGTTCGATTTAAAGAGCTCACATGGTGAATCTGAGACTGACATTCTTCGATAATAAAAAAAAAATGTGAAAATGACGGGGGTTTTTTCGTTTAAATTCTAAGTTTTGATTAATATTCTAACTGGTTGAAAAGAAATCTCGATGGCTTGATTAACATCATCTAAACTTGCACAACAACTACACACCTCGGCAAAATTACAACTTGCAAAATGTATTCAGTCAGATCAGCATATCTAGGGGGGTGAACAGACAAGTCATTATTTCAGCTATACTTGAAATTGAAGGCTTTGCTTTACTGCTTAGTTGGCTTAACTCCAAAGCAGGTTTAATCATAAAATTTTGTGTCTTGGCCTGGTTGTGGGGACCTCTTTCTTTAAATTGGCCTGTTCTGAGCATCAAATTAGACATACGCCATATTTTGTTGTTCGTTCTAATACTAATATCAGATCTTGTCATGAGGGCAATCTATTGTTTATTTGATTTTCGGTAAGATTGTCACGTACGTTTGCTTTATTTACTAGAAGGTGACATGTACTCAATGATTTAAATGGGAACGCAGTATTAGTATCAAGTAAACCTGTTATGTGTGGACTATAACCTTCTAAGCTCATACAATTCGTGTTACCATAAGCCGTAAACATTGACCAATGCATGTCCACTCACAGGGTATAGTATTTATAAGGCTTAAAAGGTCATCTTGTTATTAGCAAAATATATGGGCTGAAGAAACGAACAAGAGTATACAAGCCTATAATATTTTTATTGGTTATCAAACACTCAAACTGGTGTCTCTTATACTACAAATTATCACAAATATAAAATGCATTGTCTCCGATCTGACTAGATTTCTAGTCGCCATTCATGAAAATGATTCGTTTTACATTTAAGAAGCAAGCCAAATTTATAATTGTCTCATAATAAGTTCTAAATATAATAATTCCAACGGCACACTGCATGCGTGTGTTTCATCCTTGTTACTATGAAGTGATCTAGGAGTAAATGTGTCCTTTCCGTTCATAACTGTGATGATGTTTATTTCTTATTTTGATACCAATGAGAAACATTTCATATAAATAAAGTTAATGGTTGGAGATTGTTACTTAAATATAAAGAATATATCACTTTTCTGATTAGACAATGATATATTCTACCTATATGATACCAATGAGAAACATTTCATATAAATAAAGTTAATGGTTGGAGATTGTTACTTAAATATAAAGAATATATCACTTTTCTGATTAGACAATGATATATTCTACCTATATGATACCAATGAGAAACATTTCATATAAATAAAGTTAATGGTTGGAGATTGTTACTTAAATATAAAGAATATATCACTTTTCTGATTAGACAATGATATATTCTACCTATATGATACCAATGAGAAACATTTCATATAAATAAAGTTAATGGTTGGAGATTGTTACTTAAATATAAAGAATATATCACTTTTCTGATTAGACAATGATATATTCTACCTATATTTAATTCTTTAAGGATCAATATCGTTTCTTTTGAATTACACCAGATATGGTAATAATACATCCAGGCAAACTTTGTCTCTTTTGAAGTTAACCAGTTACAGAAAAAATACGTCCAGAGTCCGTCTGCATACACCAGTTCTATTCTACGACATGTCCAGAGTTATATTTAGTTGGTTTAAACACTGCTCCATCTAATATAAACATTACGAATGAAATTGCTAATATAATAATGTTTCATTAAGGAGAACCGATATGTTGCATGAATGCTGCGGTAATGTATTCTTGCCGTTGGTACCAATGTATAGGGTTGGAAAGCCGGCTATTCGCTAGGTCAAAAAAAGACAGATAACACCTGATACAGTTGAAAAAGAAAAGTAAGCCCATCTTCATTCTTTTCCTATGTCTATCGGATACATATAACATCATATAAGTAGCGTTGATAAGATGTAAATAACTCCTGGGAAGGCAGATGCAAGCAAATCGTACCTGCATCCTTGTTCAGTTCTCTTCGTTTTCGATAGTATCGAACCAGCTCACCTCTTGCAACCCCGTAAAACTTCTCAAGTCACTGTTACGATGACAAGGTGTTTATATGCTCTCAATAAATCTCACAAGCATTTTTGGAATCACGGTAATAACAAAACTTTCATCAAGTTTCTGGGTTAGATTAATTCTTCTTAATTTCAACTTATTTACTATGACTTGAACTAAGAAGCGTAGACAGAAAGCTGCAGCTTTCAGTATTATTTTGAGAAGGATGTGTTTTTGTTTTCAGCGAATACTGTTTAAGTGATACGGAAAATATCTCTGTTGTCATTAGGACGGCCGGACCCAAAACATACATATGTAAACAATTACTATTGTCATGATGTAGTACCAGTAATATGTATATCTCATACTACAGTTAACATTAAGTCAGTGATAAAAATGGAAATATAATTTAACGTAAACAAAAATTATCACATATGTTTTGTGACAATTATTAATATTTGCCAATATATACCATATACAATCAGCGTATTTAAATGAACCTCTATTGGAATGAAGAGGACTTGCATACTGTGTAAAATAAATAGAGGATGGATATTCATACAAGAAACAATATATATATATATATATATATATATATATATATATATATATATATATATATATATATATATATATATATATATATATATACCACATACATTAAAAATAGCATGGCTTTTAAAGTGTTGGTGTAAAGCAAATTGATATCCCAATACTATTGATCTATCAAACTGTGATCCGCCCATGGCGCAATAATACGAATATATAAACATTCTTTCAACTGCAGGCATATAGATCAATTATGAATTTCTACTCATTAACCATAAATGAAATATGAAAATAATGATAACAAGTATTTCTAAATGAAATTAAAATGGTACACAGTTTCATTGGATTCGTTTCTTTATTCCTTTCCACCCTTCCTCTCGTTTGTAAGGGAAAAAATATGCAAAATTCTGGAGTGAGAGAGAAAAACTAATGCGCTGGACGAAAACATTAAAACTGAACTTGCACCAAGTAACCTACAAGATTATGGTTCGTCGTAACTGTGTGTTTACACTTTCCTTGGGATCTATTTACAGTGCTCAAAATATCAATGACACATAGTTCCAATAGCCTGTCGATACTGTAAGTTAAATTTGTCCGTTACGAGGTACACATACTGTAATGTATCTAATGTGCTGATGTTGTTGTTCTTAAACCTCTTTCTCTCTCTCTCTCTCTCTCTCTCTCTCTGGATTATTGCAGCTAGACACGAGCGAAAATCCACGAAAATACGAGCGTTCGGGATTTTCGCTTGAGTCATACGACGATGTCTCTGGACCTATGAATGATGGTAAAGTTAAGTCAAACCGTCCAAAGGAAAAGAGAGAGAGAGAGAGAGAGAGAGAGAGAGAGAGAGAGAGAGAGAGAGAATTTTATAGTCTTTAGAAATGTTAATTAGGCAGAATAATGACTTAGATCAACTGTAAATATATTAAAATATTTTAATTACCTCTTGCTGGTTCGTCATTGCGCTTAGTTTCTATTCCGCTCTAATTTCCATACGCCAGAAAGTGAATGCCTGAGAGTTCATGTTCAGTGTACAAAAAGCTAACCGCTTTTGTAGTGCACTACTTTTTTCAGAAAAACCAGCTTTCATGTTTAAATCATACGTGTGTCTTATATTGACTTAATAAATGTGAATAAAAATAGAAACTAAAAAAGAAAACAATCAACTTATCAATTTGCATATGTGATTGCGAACAACAAGAAAATGCATAGAACTACAATTTGTAGCGGACACACTCGCAGGTCAATATACAGTTGCCTGGAGCATATCGTAACTCCGTTCAAAGGGCAAATATGTGTATTTGAATGTTATGTGATATAATAAAAAATATATATAGTTTGTACGCTGTATCAATGATATATCACTCTTTGTATAAATTTTTAATTAAGAGGAAACTCGGCAAGCCTCGTTTCCTTTTAATGAAACATTTATAGATCTCGCAGTATATCATTGATACAGCATACATGCTATACAAATTATATATATATATATATATATATATATATATATATATATATATATATATATATATATATATATATATATATATATATATATATATATATATATATATATATATATATATATATATACTATATATATAGTGAGACAGAGACAGAGAGAAAGAGACAGACAAACAGACAGCTAGTAATAGGTGAAGATGTCAATCTTTAATTCAAGTTTTGTATAAAATTATTATTAAGTCATTTGTTTTGAAGCATCAATAAAGGTTTTCTGGTCTCTTTCATCTTGATTTAACAAATCATTCTTAAAGCCCGCTTTTACTAATAAATCTCGAACAAACAAGCCCAGTTAGTTTGCTTGGAGATATATCAATCCCTGTTCAACACATCATTGATAATTTTAATATATTTCACATCAACGGAATTCAGAGATATACATCAATGCTTGATAAGCTATTTATACTTGCGGGTCAACAAAGATGTTCTTCCAAGTTCACCATATACAGAAACACATTGCGAACGTTGTTTTACACCAGATAGACGTTTCAAAAGTGCACCTATACTGTTTCAGTAAAATGTACTTTGGAAAAAAAACAGAAAAACAGCCTTCTGATCCATAATTCAGTTCGGACTAAAACGTAATTTGTTGAAAAGTCCATATAACCATATCTTCTATGTGTTACCTTTAACTTCCAAAGGGAGAAATATGTTCTATCAATCATCAAACACATTTGTCTCTGTCATAAGTTCCTACTGATAATCAATAATAAATAACATACACAAAAATACACATCTTATTCAAAACTAAATCACGTTTCAACCAAATTATGTCGTCTTTATTATCTCAATACTCGTAAGTAATGATTGAACTTACTTTGAATAAAGGCGAGTAAATTTCCACAATCCATTTTCATCTGGGTGTTTTTGTTCATTCTTCCGTTCAAAGCCTGTTCAGTACGGTATATTCAAAGCTTGGGGGGGGGGGGTTTGGACCACTCGTCAGTCAGTAATAGAAAGATTTATTTTCGAAACATTATTGTAATCCTGGTGAATCAATATTTATTCATTCTTCAAATAACCAGATCTAGAACATTCAGAAAACAATTTTAAAGGGATCGTCTCCGCTTCACATTACATATCTACTGAACGAAATATGGTCGTAGTACTGTCACTCGGTCTACATGTAAGCCAGTTATTCGGCCTGTTTGCGTCTGTACGGCTGGTATATTATTACATCATGACCGGGATAGCCGCTGCATAATTTTACCAGCTATCTTCTTTACTACAGAGTAAACTTTTGTTTCTAGTTTAATTCTTTTGTACTCAGTTTGAATGAGATTTCCCTGAGATCGAATACTTTGGAAATTTTATTTCTATGAAATGACAATGTTGCGAACTTAAAGTTATGTTTGTGTGACGGTTTTCCTCCATATATCGAATCCGAGATAAACTGCAATAAAACACATGAAGATATATGAGAAAGATAAATAAAATTACAAACAATGCAAAAAAAAATATTTATTGGAAAATTATCATTCAATAAATTTTTGTTTAGAAAAATATACTATTGCTGCCAGAACCGATTTGGAAGTTTATTGTAGAAAAAAATGGAGGCTTTAGAGTGTCACAAAAATATAGTAACTGTTACATTGAGTACTGCATTTAGTACTGGAAACGACCACAAAGAAAAGTAACGTGCACCAAAACGTCCACTTCGACGAAATATGCAAGACAAGATTTTCTGATCTTTATGTGCTGTTGCTTCCTTCTTCAAAGAATCGGGATGCTGTCTTTTCATGTGTTTCTGGAGGTACTCTTTAGAACTGAAAACCTGTGCACAGATTCTGCATTTAACACGCATGGACGAGTAGCATTCCTCGTGATGTTTGCTATAGCTACGTATGTGAAAGGCTTTGGAAATATGTTCTGTTGTCTCCAGACTGTTTAGAAAGATGGTCTAAGACATTCGGTTTTCACATTTAATATCGTATACATCATGCTGAAATTGAAAATCTTGATTGTTTTCTCTTATTGTGATGTTCTGTGTTTCTTCCATCATCAAATGTCTTCCCACATATATAACAAAAATAAGGTCTGAATCCATTGTGCACTCAGGTGACTTTCCATGTTACACCAACTGAACTACCAAAAGCCACACTCCGTGATTGTATATGAGCCTTTCCGTTCATGTCAGTACGCTGGTGGACTTCAGTTCTTTGCGCAGAATCTATACAAAAACATGGTGATATCTGTGTAATTGACTGAGATTTTAACCTTAGCATTGAAATATTTCAAATTTATGTTAATAAAGTACGAGCTTAGTGGGAGTCCCATAATAGACAAAAATAATACAAATCGCTCTTTATTTCAGCCAAACGCAATTAGTAGACTATTGTAATCGTATAACTTGATATTTTTGTGTGCGGGCTCTCTTATTTTAGGAGCCTTTTGTGGGGCTATCATTTTAAAAAGTGCAGACAAAGGAAGCATTGACAGAAATATATACTTATCTATGCATTCTTGGTAAGCGATATCAAAAATTGCACATCCCCCAGGCGAGTCAGTGTCAGAAATACGCTTACATTTGAAATTATAGACTCTTTTTATCAATTTCTTAGGATTAATGTCAGGGTTATCTCGGATAAAATTGTCATTGTGCACGAATGTTTGCAGAACGAAGACATTCTTTGACAATAAAATGAATAAATGCATTTTCCTTGCAATTTGCAGGGTACTTAAGTTACAGTCCTATTCAAGCTGCTTGGAAAATACTAAACCAGAAGTAAAAGTTTGCCCTGAAGTGGACAAGACGGTTGCTGAAAATATGCGGCGGCTATCCAGGAATTACAAAGTGTGGAATACCAATATTATGGAAGACAAGGTTGACTCTTTGTCAACTGAAAGTTATTTGATCACAACTTTTCAAACGCCAACATCAAATCATTATCTCCTTTTCCAAAATAATGAAAAAGGAAACATCCTGATTGACTATCTAGTCAGATTTAATTTGTAATCTTAATTTTAATAATATTTCTTTCATGACAGAAATGTTTTCTTCTTAATTTTTAAAAATAAATTAAACTGTCAAATCTGAAGATTCCAAGCATTTTACCACCCTAGAAAGGGATCATGAGAAATGAAAATCATTTAAATTCTCGCCAGAAATGATAATTAAGGATACTTTGTACACTCTAGATGATTGCACTTTAGATCCGGTGGTAGGCTATAGTAACGGATCCGCCAAAACACGCAATGGAAAACTCTCAAATAAAGTTAATGCAGTACTATAACAACCATATAAAATCGGTTCGCAATTAATGCTGGAGAATTATATTTTCGCAACTTTAAAAACTCTGTCAGGAAATGTACTTACCTGAATGAGTACTCTCTTCTAAAACATACGCACGAAGGGAATTAAGTAAGAGAATAATCACCTTCATCAAGCAGGAACGTACGAAGAGAATTAACTTATTTAATAGTTACAATCATCAAACAGATACGCACGAAGGGAATTAACTTAGTGAACAATTACCCTCGTCAAGTACTTACGTACGAAGGGAATTTACCTCACTGAATAATTACCCTCGTCAAGCAAGGACGTACTAAGGGAATTAACCTATTGAATAATTACCCTCATCAAGAAGGTACGTACGAAGGGAGTTAACTTACTAACATGAGCTGATGACTGCGGTCTCTAAAATTCATCTTCTTGGAGACAAGTTTATGTCCCGATCTACATTGAAATGAAGATTGTTTTAACGTTTTTACAAATTTCTCGAGTTACAAATCATTTTAAATAGGGTTTCCGATATTTATTTATGAAAAGTCAAATGTGGGTGACCACTGCATTCTCGGGACTAGGCTTCCATGCCTCTTACGAATATTGTTCAGTACAAATTCAATAACCTCATTCTTCGTACGAATATTATTCAGCACAAATGTTAATAACCTCATTCTTTTTTTTACTTTAATTGGCACACATGTTGATTAATATGGTGCTGATGCTTCTGACTAAGAACGAAGAGACCCATGGCTTCTGTACATGTAAATATTTTAGTAGTTCCTCTGCTTAAGTGAGTTTTTATTATTTCTATACACAGAGTTTCCTCTCTATACAGAAAAAACGGACAAATGTATTTATGGTATGCCAATTATTATAAAAAATACTTACGATTATACGGGAATAATGCGTAGAGCATCAAAGATCAAAGGATTATTTCGTCACCATTTCTTTGCATTTGACTACGTGCTAATTTCTCATTAACAACGAGCCATTTTATTTGACATCAGGGTTACAGTCTGCGTAGCAAGTAATCCAGTCTCTCATGTTTTCGATAAAAGCGACTATGTTACACTGACAATGACACCAAACAATGCTGCTGCTATTTTTAACTAACTCTAACAATATTGGACAACATTTAGTTACGTCTTAAAAAACTATCAGTTAATTTTCTGAGGAACTACCAGAACTTTGCAATGTCCTTATTCAAGTTTTACACTCTTTAAAATCATTTCTAATTTTAAACCAAGAATGTTTCTGCTATCAAACCAATAGCTGTCAAAAATCACCAGCCATTGTTATACATGTTTCTTTAAACAGTTCGTTTTACCTTTCGCAAATGGTAATATTTTCCTAAACTCTGAGAATTATTTTCTTGAAATTTCTCTTAAAGTCTTTTTTTAATCCTAAATCTGTTAAATGTGCAACTCGTTTGCTTTTAGTATTTTGCAAATGTTCTTACAAGTTCTACTTTATCTGAATCTTATTTGTATGTCATCTGTCCTATTATCAGACATTTCAACGTCTGATTGAATTGATCCAGTTAAAAAAATTACTTCCACTGCAATTACATAACCCATTAATTCATTTTCTTCTTGCAGCGTTAATAATTTAGAAGGTGTATCATTGACAATTTTTTCGTAGTATTCATTTATTGTAGTTGACGCTTCTATTATGTACTAAATGTTTGATTTGTGAGATTTAACTTACATTTCCTTTTCCTCAGGAACTCTTTTTGATTGTCTTATTTTTTGATACTGTTTTGCTGCTGTTTGCAAGGAAGGCTGTTGCATTACTGTAAGATTATAATATGGAAGATGATACATATTTCCTTCTTCCACAAACCGTGTGAAAATCACTTCCAACTCTTTCCGTGCGAACTTTATATCTGGTTCATCTTCAAATTTTGTACCACATTTTGACTTATTTCTTTATAAAACACATTTCATTCAATAATAAGCGATTCAGGTCTAACTAAAATACATTGTGCTTCATATATTTCATTATTAAATTGTACTAATTTTCCAACATATTTTTATGTACATAAAATTGTTAAGTTAAAACGAAACATGTACACCATAAATACCTCGAAACAAAAACTGAATACTTTGAAAGAAAAATAGTTTAAGGAACTGTAATTTCGTTGCAAACTAAATGGAAGGCGGCGAGAGTATAATTGCAGAAATCTAAAGTCAGTGAGAGAACTTTTGGCAGAACAAGAGAAGTGAATAAATTCTATAAAACAAGTCACAAGTTCTCAAACCACCTGAGAAGGTAATTTACAAACGATAAATGCTGCACGTAAACATGAACTAAGAGAACAATTTCAAAAACATCACAGGAATTTTGAAAAACCGCAACAGAGAAGTTTTTAAAAAAAGAGCAAGCGTCGAAACAAGACTTTAGAACTAAGAGAACTGAATATAGTCTCAAAAGCTACTTCCTTAAACTAAAACAATTCATATATTATTATTTATGTGGTGTAGTTGTTGTCTTAGGAATAGGTGTTACATATTTAGAGTGATCTTTATTTAAAAACAAGAGGAACTAATTAAATTAGATAACGAAGGAGGCAAAATGAACCCATTTTCAGAAATGTTGTAGCGGAAATCTTAACAAAGACTTACACTAAAGATATAAAAAAATTCACTTAAATTATATTAATAAATGGTAAGCAAAAATAACAAAACTATTAAAATTATTTACCATTTTGAGTTACGTTAAGGTCTAACAATTATAATGTACTTTTGAATAAGATGTTTAGTACAAAAATAGATTCATCAACTAACATGGTATAGACCAAATCATAGCATTGGCCATTCCTAGTCAGTTTACAATCGGGTATTTAATAGCATAAAACTGTCTGACAAAAACTAGGAAATTAAATATTTTAAATGAGCGTTAGTGATTCCATATATTTCGATCCTAAATAACTATCCCCGCTACACACACACACACACACACACACACACACACACGCACTCACACACACACAAAGCAAAGCGTAACAATAGCATAAACAAGGCCTACATACATGACAAAAATCTGATAATGGAAGCCTGGCTGAGATTCGAGGCAAGAGTTTATAAGATTTTAATTTGTGAATCAATGTTTTGAAAGGAAACTCCTAATAACTGTATGTGGTTTTGAAAATTGGAGAAAGAAAAAGTCCGCACAAGATTTGATTGAAACAAAATATAATGTCTTTTTAATTTATTGTTGTATTTGTACAACATAAAAGGGTTTTAGAGAATACAATGTAATTTTGTTATAGATCTTTGTGCAGAATTGGATAAATGGTTAAAATTACCTGTTAGAATATACCAGGAAGCTAATACGTTGTTTCTGCTAGACAATTGTACACATTTAGATGATGTACAAATGCAAGCAACCAGCCTAATAAAGTTAGCATTCAGTGGCAGGCATTATGTAATGTCTGTATGGGTGATAGTGCCAAAATATAATTTTATCCTAAAATTTAAACTGTCCTCGTGATAATGTTAAAATTTTCATAGTCTTTACTCAAAAGTCAATGAAAATAAGGTTTGTTGAAAATAACATAGTACCTGTGGGAACGAGAGATGAAATATTTGTTTTTTAAATTTAATATAAAAAAGAAATAAACTTTTAAAATGTTGAACATCCTTTTGGTTACACGGTGGAAAAAGGGGAATATACAAACAGAATGCATGTCCATTAACGTCGTCGATCCTTATTCCTTATATAGGGTAAGAGCAACCTTATTTATCGTAATCTCGTCACGTTAAATTCATCTCTCTGTGATTAGATTTTGGCTAAATAAACAGTACATATATATATATATATATATATATATATATATAGATATATGAGTTATATATATATATATATATATATATATATATATATATATATATATATATATATATATATATATATATATATATATGTTTGGATGCTGTTTAATTTTAGAATTTTTCATAAGCTTACAAAACTTTGTTCACCTATATCAGTTCAAAAAGCACATAGCTTACTTCAAATCCACAAAAAGCTTTTATTGGAATAACATTAAATTCATCTTTGAAACAACCCTTAGGTATTTGTATTCACCTGAAGAATGCATACAAAATTATAGCTTTTGTACTGGAAAAATGATCAATTTCCTTCTAGCATTGCAAAGTCACTTTAAATTGGTTTGGTGAAATTAATTTTTTTGTTCTTTAAAGTAAAGAATACCATCTAGAATTGATCTCCTTGTAAACTAGATATCCATTCGTTGTTTAAAATATTTCTTTTCGTAAGAGCATTTTTTCGTTTTCTTTCTGATAATTTTCCATTTATTTTTCAAATACCGCATTATTCATACATTTTTGTTCAAAGTAATAGTTGATTATTGTGTCAAAAATTTCTTAGTTTTTAAATATTAGACATGTTCATTGATCAAATTAATCTGCTCTATGTATCAGTTTAGTTTTAATCCTTACATTACATGCTGTTTGAAATTGCTATAGTGACAAGTAGATCACAATTTGTTGTTAAACGTGCACAAAAAATGAATTCATTGAAAATTTTGTGTCTTTTTATTCTATATAGGTGTCATTAGAAATAAGGTTTTCGTATGCAAAAGGATATGTTCTTAAAAATGGATGCGCAAATGTGCCGATATTCCTAAATCAACTTATAAAATTCCGCCAAATAAATTATCAATCCGAAACATTACATTTTCTTCGATTACCTTTATTATTGGATTGTTTGCCCATTTAAAGTCTGAGCTATTAAATTATTATTATTTCTGTAACTGGACTTTGCTTGTTACATTGCCAGTGGATACAAATTATTCTTATTTCGGTAAATGGCATTGCTTGATACATGGTCAGTACATACAAATTATTATTTGGGTAACTGATGAATGATATTGACCTTGATGTATCGTATTCTCCATTAGTTTTAATTTCATTTTTTTAATTTGATTTTCTTTCTTTTTTGACCATTATTAGTTTCGGTAAATACTAATGAATTTCTTTTAGCATATCGTTCTGATTCCATATCGAAGTCGAGATTCAGTCATTATAATATATTATAATAGATGAGCAATTCTAATTCTACTTTAGCCATTATCAATCTAGCATACTAGCACAGCTGCAATAAATAATGCTGTGTGTCTAGATTGTAATTATTTTGATATACAGAACAAGAAATATCACAAAGCATTAAAGTATCTATTGTTTTAGCTGCTTTGTTGCATAAACGTCTCTGTTCAAATCATTTTCCGAATAGAAAATGTTCTGTACGTTTCCTTTCGTCTTTGTTCACTGAGTTAAAACTAATTTTGATAATCCTTTACTCTGAAATAATGACAATTGTTTTTGTCTGGTTTTCTTGTTTCAAATGTGATTAAAAGATCTCAGTGACTGTCTCGTTCAATCATGCATATTGGTCTTGTCAATTTTTCTACGGGTTCATAAACATTAACAAAACTGTTTTAAATTTAATTTCAGTTTGTTTGGTTTTTTTATCTTGTAAATTTATTACATTTCTTAAATTAATGCTTTTATTTTTTAAGTTATATTTTTGTAGTCTATAACCCTTAGGTGGATTTGTAATAAATTTATTGCCTTCGGAAACATTGTTTGCTACTGTTTTGGACATTAAGGCCGGTTTTTAAATCCTTTTTAAATCAAGGTTTGTATATGCATGTATATAAATTGCCTACTGTTGGTCTGAATTTGCCGACATCCAGGGTCAAATAATTAAGTTTTGCAAGCAATCATGTTGCATTGATGTACATTTTCTGATTAAGTCTTTTATATAGTATGTAGATTATTGATAAATGTGTGGTACGTTGTTACTAACTACGTTCTTGTAGAGTACTGATGTATCGGCATGAAGCCTCGTTGGGATTGGATTTAGTGAAGACACTGAAAACAATTTCGTGAATGAGATGTCTATTGATAATGTAATTGACCGATAAATAAATCTGACAACGTACTGGTACGCATATTGTACAACAATCGGTTTAAATAACGATTGAAATAAGAAAATGATATCTTTCCTAAATGGAATTAAACAGAACATGTCACTTGAACGATAAATCAAACAAGAATCAGCATATGGAACTTGTAAGCAAATATGATTGATATATGGATCTGTTACCATGCATGATCAATGTATATCATTTATATACAGCTATGAACAATGTATGAGTTTATCACCAAGTGTGATTAAAGTGTAGACGTTTGTACAAAAATATGAATAACGTATCTTTCATTTATATGTAGGATTGACTTTCACTCATCGTGATTTTGAATAGTGTTGATTCAAAACTGGAACACGTGTATCTCGTGGCGTCCCGTTGACGAACGCTATGTACTTCTCTTTCCACAGTTCTCGTCGAGTGATCACGCAAGGTCCGCCCATCCCAGTCTGCCGTAGAATCCTTCGAGAGCATCCTTACTCCCTGCAGTCCGGTTGGTCACCAAGTTTTGGCCCTCATTGTTCGTAAACCAGTACAGTACTACTACCCAGAGTTCCCATCCACCCTAACAAATAATCCGGATTACACGACACCCCATAGAGTTGTATGACTCTCTATTAAAAATAGCTAAAATTACAATGACTGAGCAAGGTATTTTACGAGGTACTGTTAATACAAACACAATAATAGCATTATGCATGCGCGCACATGGATTGCCTTTCGTTACACATTAAATAATTTCATCAGAACTATGGTACGAGATTATTATGATAATAACCACGTTCGTACATGACTCTGTGTCTGACAACAATGATCTCACTGAATTATAAGGCCTTGAACTAGTATTAATCCTTTAATGCCTGCAAGGTATAATTAAACTCAATTTGTCTGTTCATTAAATATTAAGGGTAACTTGACGTTATGTAACAAAGATTTGCACAATTTAGAAACATCTCCGAACATCCGATATATAAAGAGATTCTATCACATAAAGCTGATTGCAAATGAGAATGCAATTTCATATTTTACATAAATCTATAGTTGAAGATTGCTCCAGTAAAATGGACAGCTTGCAGACAAAACTTGGTGTTTTGTCATAATTACAGTCAGAATTTAGTTTATAAGTACCCTGACTGTGGAGAAATCCAAGGCCAGAGAACTTGGGTTTCTCAATGCAAGCACTTTGTTCGTGCAGCATTGGGTAAACCGAACTCATTAGTTTCACGAAAGTCGAACATAAACCACCTTCGGGTAACCTTGTACGCTGTACCAAACCTCATGTACACCTTCGTTGATATATAATAAATAAACATTTTGCTACACACACTTCCTTGACAATCGAATTAAAGCACAATGTGATGAGGCTAGATATTTGTAACTTTCATAGTCTTCAGTGGTGATACTATTAAGCCATGATCAAAATAAAACCGGGGTTCCCGGTGTCAGAGTGGTCAACGGCGCTCGCTTTTACAGATCTCTGACATCTCACCTCTGTCCGTATGGGCTCGAGTCTTGGCTCAACCGATGGGGATACATGAAATAGCGTGGCAGTAGCTTCCCGTGGGTCGTTCGTTCTTCCTGGGTTCTTTCCCCTCGAAATATGCAGGCCGACATGTAAGCCCACACAAACAAACAACCAGAATAAAGCCATTGGGAGTTGCAATTTATTTACTTCTTGTCTGACTGTTTTTAGCTATATTATAGGGTTGCGAGATCAATAAAATACAAGATCAATGTCTTCAGAAAGCGTTTCTTTAGTCTTGGAGCGAAAATGTCAAGAGATCTCGTCAAGCCTCGCTGACTTAAGGTTTTCTAAGCCTCGAGCAAATAAACCTTGTATGTGAAGTCACTATCGATATGTTCTCTATTTATTGTAATAACCTTTCGTTTACATTATCGTGTTCACTCTATCTTGATATTGTGCCTCGAACGGTTAAAATATAAAACAGCTGCTTTCGAGTGTCTATAAGCATAACTATTTGACAATTTTAAACAAAATAAATTTTACAGAAGTATTAATTAAGGAATATTCAGAATTCCGTTTTATTTTCTTACTTCATGTTACCATATTTACTAACAAAGATATAAAATGTTAAGAGAACACTTCAGTTGATAGTTAGGGAACTGAATCTGATACTCGTGTGTAGGAATTCCATCACGCTTGCCTCTTAGCTAAAGCGCCTCTAGAATAATAGAAATATCCAATCTCGTCCTAACCTGACACTTCCACTCCCATCATTTCAAAACAGCACCGTTTATCATGAAGCTATCAGTTTTAGGGGAGTAAGATAACAGGTTTTAATGGAAAAGATTACAGTATTTAGAGGTGGGAGAAGAAACAGTTTTAGAATAAAACGTATTTATAAATTAATGACACCACAACGACGTGACTGCGATTAACTACTAAAGACATAGCGGGGATATTTGGGGATATGTTAATTTCCTACGTTATTTACATTGATTGTGAGATTTGTATCGAAAATTTCCGAATTCTGTTTGTTAGCAGACTCGTTTATATCCGTATATATTCCCATTCATTTACAGTTACAAATATTTGCAAAAGGTTATGTTCTACGCACGGGAATAGCTAAAACAACCACACTGATACTACTGTGCTGTTTTGTCATTGATGCGTTGAATATGTAAACTCCTGTTTAATATACTATTTCATACAATCTTGATTAATACTTCAATTTGCTTAAGGCTCCATTCAAATTTCAGGAGCTTTCAGTGCACTGATTTCTATTCTTGGAGTTATAACCAGGTATCATGTCGTTCGCGTAATCATTTTAAACCTACGAAGCAAAGCATAAATCGTTACTTGATACATCAGGAATAAATTGAAAACAGATACATTAACTTGCTAACGACTGTAAAATAAATTAGTTGGTACAATGACGTTAAAATTTATGGTTTACCTTTTTATTTCCATTATATGGGACTTTTAGTTTTATTTTAATACCTCAAATCACACATTGATAAAACATTTATTCAAATCCACTGAAGGTGGATCGAAGATTTTTTTTTTCATTTATCGCAGAATATAAAAGAATTAATCTATGCATCATGTCACCAATACATCAATACATTTTTTCTTTCAATCAGGAGACCCCGGGTGGCCGAGTGGTCAAAGGCACTCTCCTTTACAGATCACTGGCATATTACCTCTGTAGCTGGCTCTGTAGCGGGTTCGAGTCTCGGCTAGGTCAACATGAGTAAGTACAAAACCTAGTCAGTTGCTTCCCGTCGGTCGGTGGTTCTTCCAGGGGTTTTCTGGGTTCTTCCTCCACCAAATATATTGGACGCCTTTTGTCGCTTATAATGTGCTGAAAATGGTATAAATCCTATAACAAGGAAAACCAAAACATTTCCAACACGGACTGATCGAATCGAATGTTTAGGTCATGTAACGTGGCATACCAGTTAAATTCTGCGCAGAACAAGCTAACTTCTGTCTAGATCAGACTATCTCCACAAAACTGAAGATCCCAAAATGAAACATATCTAGTAAATATGACCACTGAACAACCAGAGCCTATGTTCCTTAAAAGAGGAATCAAAAATTCTCTCAAGAGCCGAGATAAAACTACCGTCTTTTCTCGCTCATATGTCGAGTCCAATTTCAAACAACATAGACCCTGATATGCCATGCATAATGCGCCGGCAGATCTTGGTCTATTATGTTTGTATACTAATTACTCCTAATAAACTATATAAGCCCCAATCTGGATCTGTTAAGCTTGAAGTTCGATTATGCTTATATACCGTGATACTCAAACTGTTGTCAAAGAAACCGATCTAATTTGTTAATCTTCTTAACTTTGTCTGGAAATGACAACATCTGCACCAAACGATATATTCTTCTAGGGAAAAATAATATAGTTCTGTTCCGTCAGGTGTCAGTTTGGACATAGGTTCTTTCTCTGTGGGTTGGAGTGATTGTGTAGAGTGAAGTAGAACTATTGTCAATACACTACGGACAATATGTTTCCATTTAACGAGTGAAATGAAATATTTCCTTGTAGCTACCTGAAAATAAAAGTGATTTTCTTTTCATGATATAAATTTGAAGTCAGAAAACCTTGATTTACAATATTTTTCCCCTTTCTGGCCGTACTACTAATGTTAAAATAATTGACGGGTAAGTAATATTACTACATCAATAAAAAGAATCCCAAATTGTTATAGCAAAATAGAACGGTAACCGTTACAATCTTTTGTGTTTTAAATCGTGTTAGTTCAGTTAGTTGTTGTTTTTATGCAAGACTTGAAGCGAAATGTTTTGATTGGCTGCAACCGTTGGAACTTTCCTTGTCCGCTATATAATTACCCAAAGAAATGCAGCCCATTGTAAAGCAGTCGTCTTCCTTTTCATTGCTTCAAACTCGGTATGGATCTTGCACTCCACCCACAGAACGGGCATGGTTTAAATGTTAACGTATAGGAGTAAATACATTCGTCTCCCTAAAGAAGAGAATGTCTACAGTTGCTATCCTCTCAACCGAAAACCATTTCCAAATGAAATAATACAAATATCCGGTAACAAAAACATTCGGTCTGGGAATATAAATCGTGATACGAATGCAAATCAGCACCGACGTACATCTTCCATCCTCATCAACAATTTTCGCATCCAGAAATCGTCCCTTCAGACAAATATCCAACAACTGGAATGCTATTTCTTCTGCTGTGTCCAATACTGCATCTGTGGTGAATACCCATGGCGGAATCATATTCATGTTGGTGGAAACATGAAAATTCCCACTACAATCCATGTATATGGTGTATTAGTCATTCCAGCTGATCTGAATAAGTGAACTATATGATATCACACAGGAATGTCCATTAGAGACCCTTGGTTGGAAAATGTTGTCAGCTGTGTAATAAATAGAATCTTAAATGGGCTATGCTTTAATATTAAATTTACGAAACTCGTTGAAGAACTTTTAACTTTTCTTGCCAAGGTTATCAAAACCTGGCAATCATTCAACACGTTTCATACATTTACCTCCTTAATTTCCGTGAAGACTTCCTTTACGAAATACGTATTTCAGCTGTGAAGAATAAAATAAGCTTACATTTATTGTTTTGTGATGGATATTTTCTTAAATCTAAAATACCAGCAGCACTTAAGCTGTGTTAAAAATGATACTGTGCTCGTAACATCAAGAGCGGTAGTGTAGTACAATGGGCTGTATTAGCTATTGTTGCAACAGTAGTAGTAGTAGTAGTAGTAGTAGTAGTAGTAGTAGTTGTTGTTGTTGTTGTTGTGTTGTTGTTGTTGTGAATTGTTAGTTCAGTAATTGAATTAAGGCATTAAGACTGTTTTACATCAATGAGAAAAAAAATAAAGTTTCAATGAACAATATACGTCATCATCTATCCTATATCCTATGTTAGAGTGAGAAACTAACTGAAAGAGATCTCTATTAATGCCAGGAATCAAAACAGTTATTACAAACTTTATGATCTCCGAAATCAAAACAATTATTACAAAACTTACTGATACCAGAAATATAAAAAAAAAATATTACAAAACTTAAAAATCCCAGATATCAAAATAATCATTACAGAACTTAATGATACCAGAAATCAAAATGATTATTACAAACTTTAATGACACCAGTAACGTTTATAAAATAAACACCCAGGTGTATATTACATTCGATTTCAGTATTGTACAAAATACGTCTCTGATAACAAATTCTGGTTATGATATTGACGTCATCTAATTCAGAGGGACAAAAATATCTGTAACAGAACAATCCCATGGGTCCTTCTTTCTTTTGTTTTTTGTGTGATTTGCCGAGCGGAGGAGTATAAATAGAAGCGTCGATTCGACCATCGATCACGCAGTATATATCAACGAAGAGTTCCAGAGTTAACTGTCTTCAGATCACTTGCCTGCGGTTGTTGAAGGTCTAGCTGAGGACAAGAAAACGCTGTGTTTATTTTTAATTCCGAAACTGCTTGAAACAGTGTTCATATTGGACTAGCATGATGCGCTTTCTGATTTGTGTGTGCACATTTCTTACAGTCCTCGAACTCTACGCTGCATACTGGATCGGTATGTAACCTTACATTCCCTTCTTCTGGTTGTCTGTTATTAGATGTAGAATACATACAAGAATAGTGGTACTCATGAAGCCATCAATGTATATGAATTCAAATAAGAATTACATGCAGATGTGTATATATATATTTTTCTGACCTTTGTCATCACAGATAAATGTTGTATTTGCCCAAGATTCAAAATAAGTGTACGATGAGCCAAAATATAAAATTTGCAATATTTTGAACACGAGATTATGAATAGTATATATATATATATATATATATATATATATATATATATATATATATATATATATATATATATATACACACATGCATACATACATACATACTGTACTGTCAAAAACGCCTCAAATTTATTGCGATACCTAGCTACAGTTAATATTTTTAATGTATTTTAAATTAAAGAAACTACGCTTATTTATTTATTTTCTATATAAAAATAAAATCATTTAGAACAACTTCATTTTCGCTCCAAGACCAAATAAACAACACATTGCGCATCCACTGTACATGGAGGGAGGGGGGGTTTACAACAATTTCTGATAACACTTTGCAAAAACACGGACAAGTAGTAATCGATGGATCTGAGCGAAGTTTCTTCACTGAAATAACTTTCACTGTCTGTTAAGAAATAAATTTTAATCTATAATTGTTGGCTCAGATTCTTATTTGCATTTACCACATGCACTATTCTTTGCACAAGAAGATGAAAGTGTCCCTTGGGTTATACAGATGCGAATTAATATCGAGTCCTAATCCATCCATACAGCTAGGAGTTAAAGATCAGAGAGGCATCTATTAATCAACAGGACTTAAACAAAAAAACTAACATGGAAGAATATCGAAATAACAGTACTTGCAACTTGAGAGGAATAACACCTAAAGGGATGGAAATGATGATTGTGTGAGGTTTATTTGTCTTTGAGGAGAGAAGTAAAACGCATTAATGACAAGCATATAACCTGATATTTAGCAAATGTATTTCCATAAAAAGGAGAAAAATAGTTAGATTAAGCTGTAGGTTACTAGAAAACAGCTTTTAAATGGGATCTCAATTATCACTCTGAAACATGCAATTGATTTTATTGTTATTCAAAGCCATTACCCTTCCACACCTCATTGATAGTGGTGAGACACTTAGTTCATATGATAAAGTTAACAGTCACCTCTTGATTCGAGCTGGAGCTTTCTTAACTATATCTAAATTAAAAAAGTGACATTAAAGAATTCTTGTAAAATAATGTTTAAAGAGAAACTCAAATTAATTTAAAAATTACTTAGTTCTGTGGCGCTGTGGTACTGTATTGATGTGGAACTGTCGTCAGCTGGCGATGGGGCTGTTTAGTCCCGATCATATACCTTGAAACACTGACATGAAGGTGTAAATGAATGAATCACATTATTTTACGCCTTGGCCAAAATCGGCTTCAAAACATTTATTAGCATCGCAGCATATCAACCTTTATTCATTATGTTTCTATTTATAATTTTATTTCCTAAACCTTGATCCTTGCCATATTTTTCGTGTTATTTCAGACTTCCACATCTCACGACATCTATGACATCGAGCACGATATGTGCTCTCTGCCTAATAGAGCTTTTGAGTCCATGCTTTTAATAGCATGCTGTCCACAGAAACGGATTAGACAAGATTTTAATATTGCCTCCCTCATACTTACACGGTTTTCTGAATGCTTCCCTTGGAGTTATTATTATTATTATTATTATTATTATTATTATTATTATTATTATTATTTTGAACACGCTTCAGATAGCATCATACGTTTTATACCAGCTAAGAAAAATAATTAGCCTATCAGGTATTTTCATCTTATGCAAAACATCTTGGTCTCAATGCATACTTTAGTTCGGGTCTTAGAATAGAGAAAAATAACATCTTCCATTAAACGTAAAAGCAATGAAAAACTATTGCGTGTTTGAAGCAAGTTCGGTGTGAGAAGATGGAGGTAATGGAATGCACGTATCCCATTATTTCATTAAAAGAAGTGTATTGTTCGGGATTTGTCATTTTGTCTATTTAGCATGTAAGACAGATCGCTTCACATGCTTCACATACTCTTGTCAATATTAGCTGTATTATAAGTCAATGAAACCGTACATGAACCACTGACTGCGGGACTCAAGAGCATTTTAACTTTTATCTTCAACATTATCGTTCATATCCTCTAATGGTTACTTGATTATTGTATTATTATGGTGAGTACAAATGTGTAGCAATTCTAGAGATGTTTAAGTGACTAACGTAATGCAACGTCTCTAAACAATGGCCTGAGATGTCAAGTCTTCCGTTAGTGAATCTAATATTCCATTTTAGATTCTGCTACCACCAAAGTTCTATTTAGGGTATTCCTATGCTTCATTGACCAGGGCCAGCTTTTTTTGGCCTTGCAGGTCTTAGTGTGGCTTGATAATAAATTTATATTTTCTTTATGGTAAGGGCGATGATAAAAATTTAAATTTGTTTGAAGATTTGATAATAGTGAAAGTGTACAAAATGAACAATAAAATAAATTAGAAACAACAATTTTTATCTAATTACCTATTTTATTATATTTTTAAACAATGATGAAAGTAGTTATCAGGTCATGAAAGTGAAGTTCCATGTATAATGGTATGCGACATTATGTGACTAAATGTAATACTGAGAAATGTGACTGCTTAAAACACTGCACGGTAAATTCCTAACAACAAAAACTAAACTTGTTAAGTAATCAGAGCTTCATAGGCCCTTTTAACTCAATGATATAAAATACATGAGCCGTATCAATACTATTTTATATCTATCTATCTATTATATATATTATTAAGCATATCGTTGATGAAATCAAAATCGGTATAGAGCATGTAAAAATATTGATCCGAGTGTCATTAGATGTTATCTTCATAAAACAGACAGACAGAAAAAGTTTCTTTCTGACATTGGATATTTTTTACTCCAAACTGCTAAAAGCCCCCAACCCCCCAACCCCATAACAAAAACTTCATAGGATATAACCCCCTGACAGGGGTAAGACAAAAGCGATTAGGGAGAAGGAAAAAGCCCCCTGGTCTTGTTATTTACAGTATTATGCATTTTTGTTGTTCATGTTTATGGAAATATTTATGTATTTGATTCAGATTGTATAATGTAATTTGTATCTTGTGTAATGACTACGAAACAATTAAATAAATTATTTAATATATTGTTCCTTTGATACAATACAAGTATATTTTCATAATTATCAAACAAAATAATCAAATTTATTGAATCCATCTGTGTATCTCACATTACGGCTTACAAATCAGAATAATCCAACATGCACAAAATATCTAAGCACATTCATATAATCATTTCAATCCCTAATTAAAGCCACAAAATTCTACAAATTAACAGCTTTAAAGAGCAAGTCATTAATACAAAATCATATGGTTTCAACAAATATAGTTATATTTAGAGAATAAAATGAACGTATATTGCATCATACTAATTTGTTATTTCACATTCAGTTGCAGTTCTGATTCATTATGCCTTTTGCTCAGACAATGATAGTTACCCAATTCAACATGGATAACAGCAATTGTAAACAGTTAACTGTTTTAGCATGCCTATGTGTAGAATTATATAATTAAAAATATCAAGCATGTAATAACAACTATATTACGTAGAAAAATAAACAGTGTAAATAACAAAGATCTAGGGGCTTTTGTCTTTCCCCCTAGTTGCTTTTGTCCTACCTCTTTCATGGGGCTTCTGTCCTAGGGAGCTTTTGCCCGTACCCCAGTAAACTAATAGTTATGTCTTGTAAAAACCCGGAAAGTGCCTAGATAAAGAGTTCCTTCAATCAAATTTAGGCATTCCCAGTTTGATATACTTTTTCAATCTATGTCCATCGTAGTCTGCATTGGCCTAATTATTGAAGGGTTCTTTTAAATATATCAGTGAGAGACATTTGCTCAGTGTTACGTGACAAAACGGGCAAATAAAATATAGCCTTCAATAAACAAGGGTTAATTATGTTGGCGCTAAACAAGTTTCTCTTGTGGTTGGTGCGTTTTTAAAGTAGCTTTAACAATTTTAGTAATATTGCAAGGATGTCTGCAGTGTGGCATCATGTCCCACCCAGTCACATTATCTTGGCACCAGGCTGACCAGTCCTAGCACTAACCTCGTAATGCTGAGCTCCAAGCGAGGCAGCTGCTAGTACCATTTTAGTGTCTTCGGTATGACTCGGCCGGTGTTCGAACCCGTGACCTCCCACAACCGAGGCGAACGCTCTAACCACTTAGGCCATCGAAGCGGTCGCGGTTGCTATGAATTATTGCTTTGACGTACTGTGCAAAGTAAGTCTATCATGATCATTTTGTATCAACCAGTGAACAGGCATGCTCTGTTTATACTGTTTGTAAATATCAAACACACGTGTATTTACATGTGTATCATTTCAAATATATTCTGTTCCCGAAACTCGGAAAATATATTGTTACAGTAAGCCAATTAAAGACACTGTTAAAGTGGATTACTATCCTAATCAAATTTAAGGCTAGTGAATAGTATTTCTGAGACAAATCTAAATAGAAGTGGCATGCAGACCTATTCTTTATGCAAACATTACAAAAGTACTGATACGGCTTGATTATTTGCAAACGTGCGACCGTCGCGCCAATTTGTATGTTATTGAACATACAATTTAATTATCGTCGCCTAAACAGGACATTTGACGTAAATGAATGTCTGGCCAGTAAATATAGCACAATGGAACTTAATAGGCACTGTTCAATAATTGAATCTATTGCCCAGACCACTACATGTTGATTTGAATCTGCAATTTACAAGCTATAAATATTAAACTACTTCAATAAACTAAGCTACACGCAAACGATTCTGACAAAATAACTAATCTTAGTCTATTTAATTCAATGAGTCACTTTGACCATGCAATTTATTCTTAACTTCGCTTCGTGGTAGTTTAATCAAAACAAGCGGCGCTGACTGACTTACAACAAGGAGAATACGTCGAGCAAAGTTCGATGATGCAATGTATATTTCATGCATACATACACATTTGTAGATTGACATACATACAGACATACATACATACATAAATTCATACATACATACATACATACATACATACATACATACATACATACATACATAGTGATGGCTTAGTGGTAAGCGTTGAATTCGTGATCAAAAGGGTGCGGGATTCGATTCCCAACATCGGATCAGCCGTGATCAATTAACGTGTCGTTGGCTACCATACGTGCAATGGTGTGAGGTCACCTTTAGGCATTACTGCACCGTAAAACACAAAAAAACACCAAGCAAAACTAAACATACATACATAAAAAACAAATAGGAAATTCATTCACTATATGTTCGGTAACGAGATAGATATTTAGAATGGTCATATGAAATTTAACGGCTGATATCATAACACATAACATTAGCACTGAAGAGCTATTACTCCGACAGACAATCAATTAGAAACAGCTGCAGAGAGATTAGCATGAGTATTTTAGACATAAAGAAGTGTAAACATCACACATCGAGCATAGACTCATTTCCATAGCATGAATACATACTTAAAACAACCCTTTTGCAAAGACAGTAAAACATGGTTTAAGATCCATATAAAGAAACATGGATCTAAATACATATATGCAATACATAGAATATAACATGGTTGAAACAGATTTTATGCGTGTGTTTTGGAAGACAGTTTAATGAAATAAGAAAGGACAAAAACAGTCAAGAAATAGGTAGTAATGTATTGCACATTTTGAATCATTTTCAGAATAATTCGCGAGAAAAAGACAATAGAAATTAAATCACCTCAAAAATCTTTGTCCCTGTTGCGCTGAATGTAAAGTAAGTCGTGCATCTAATATTGTCTTCTAATATTTTTTTTTAGAATCAGAGCAATGATTAAAGCAAAGTGCCGAGATCATCTCGTAAATTGATGAAAACCAACATGTACAGTTTCATGTAAAATATTATTGCCTGAAAAAGATTGGTAAGTGTACAATAGAATTGCTGAAAAAAATTCACGCATCAATAATACAGGTTGAAGTTTCCCTACATTTGATGTGAATGCAAGTAATTTCAAATAGTTTAAGGAATGAGGTTTCAAAGCACAATATTACGAGAACAAGTCATGGTTTCAATAGTTGTCAAAAAATACAATTGGCATTCTCATGTTTGTTGGAGCTTGCAGTTCATGTCCATTCTAGGGCATCACGATTCGAATTATTGTGAGGGTTTATCGCACCGCCTTTAAACAATATAGCCGAAGTGTCTCTTAGTTTTCTTTACAATGTCTCCGATAGTAATAAAACTTACTCGTTGCAGTGTCTTTATTGTCACAAATGAGTTGGCATTAACTTAACTGAATCTATTCTTAAAGAAATACCACGTGAATGTTCATTGAGGCTGCAAACCACCATTGTAAGGACACTGTACAATAGGCAATTAGCTCTAACGCTTGAGACCACATAAGTTACGCTAACTGAAAACTGATGAGGATTGATTCTAGTGCTAACGTGTCTAATACAATCGATGGAAAATTACCTTCAAATATACTTATTATTTTCAGTCAGTTTTTGTTTTCAAATCATTTAACCAGAACTGCATATTTTTCGCGAAATCATTGTTTTCGCATTTTGCGAGTTTTGTGAACTCTGAATTGAAGTTTGTCCATCCTTCGTGATTACAATAAAACGTTTGAATGTCCACGTATTAAATAATGTCATAGACAATGTGCGATGGCTTCAGAATCACGGTGGAAGAGATATCACAGTTGGACTATACTTAATCTCTGCACACTTTTTCTTTGCTTTTTCTTATTTGGCCTTTACAATTTCTTGTCATAATGTCATAGACTATATGTCGACTTTTGCAATACCGTTTGTTTTACCTCGGTATTAATGGTTGGGTTAACCATAGCTTCGAGGAGTAACTTGATTCATGCCAATTGTTGTCTCCAATGATATTACTCATTTTCATCAGCATTTCTCTCGGGCATTGAAAGATACCATCACCATCAACAGAATAGTTTAACTTCACTTTCCAATTTGTTTTTGAGTGCAGGTATTTTACCATGATGTATTCATTTGAGTTGTAAAAGATTCTCTCTTACAAACAGATTGTGAAACAGATGTTCAGGTTTTGCTTGGTTAGACTAATATATATATATATATATATATATATATATATATATATATACTCATATATATATATATATATATATATATATATATATATATATATATATATATATATATATATATGCCCTATATATATATATTACTTAAGACGTTACACTATGATTCAGTTTAGACAGGCACATGCAACTACCTTGCGTAACATGTAAATAACCTGTATGTAAACATAATGTCAGGAGGTTTGCATGGCATAGCCGTGAATTTTAAGTATTTAAAGGATAACCTTATTCTGTGTAAGCAATGCACAATGTCTACAAATAGTCCCCTTCGCATTTTAAACAATACAAGCAGAACTAGTGACATGACTGGCTCTCTTCGATAACAAAAACTCGTGGGGGCCCATTAAGGTGTATTGTCAAACTCGTGAATTTTGTTTTAGCATGGTTTCTTAGATCAGTAGTTACAGAGGCAAGCAATTGAACCCTGTCATCCCTTCAAATTTATAAACATTGTCATTAGAAATGGAGCATACAGTTAAAGTTTGCAAGGATTGGGTTTAACTATAAATATGACAAAAATTTTACAATATTGATGACTTGGCTTATTTTAGTACAAAACATTTGTTTACTGTTCTAAACACATCTCGTAATTACCTGTTGATTCAGTTCTAAAACAATCTTTATATCTACACGCTGTTTAAGGTAAACTGGATCTTCCTTCACACATATATGTAAAACCTATTTTAATAGCAGTTAATTTTGGCTAATTCTGTGGTGATTCTTACTGAGTGAAAGTTGTTTATGTGCGTTGTAAAATTGTACATAGTAAAGAGTTTGTCAGGAAAAATTCATAATTAATTCTATAGTTGTTAATATAATATAAATTCTGTGAACAAAAGCTTAAAAAGGTTTGAATATAACTCTTGTTCATAAACATTTTTGTACAGTCTACTTTCTCTGCTTTCAAGTCTTCAGTATTATGAACGACATGATCAACTATAATTACTTCGCTAACTTCAAATATTTCCCCAGTAAAATTAAGAAGATAGCCCTTTGCAATAATTTCACTTGTTTGCCTACCTCAAAATTAGGAGTTCCAAATGTATCAGTTGTTATGGAACGGAATAAATTGTCATATACTTTTGATTTCCATTCTTCCTCACTTTCTATTTGTCTTTGATGAGTTTGGGACATTGGTTGAATGGGTGAGGTTTGCGTCACCATTGGTAAAATGTCATCCTATTTTCTATCTTTCCTTTTGGTGAAAACTTCCACATTATTGTCATTAAGGTTTTGAGTAAGCTTTCCACTACATGTGCAATTTTGTCTTATTAAGCTGAAAAGTATTACACGTTTTCTTTTCTCCAGCAAATCCATAACGTTTCGGTGGCAAATTTATTTTCCTCAACAAACTGTACCATAGCTTGTTTTTAAATTTTCAGCCCAACTACCCTTGTCATAATGTACTTGTATCCATTTTCATCCTATCTATATGCTTACATATCATCAATATCTGCTTGCCACTAGGCATTCGCGTAACAAAGAAAACTCTTTTGCATGGAATCCTTTCTCTAACTACACTTTGAGTAGTGTGTAGTAGACAACAGAAATTAACTAGAGATTGCTTTGTGCTTGATACAGGAACTATAATCTTCAGAAATTCAACTCTTCTGCAATCTTCAAAACGTATTCATGTTTTAACATTTATGTCAATTTTACCAATCGTATGGTAGATTCTAGAAGATCTGCTTCATAAACTGAGTCAACAGTTATTGCTTGTTCTCTGTAATTATAGATCTCGTTATGTTGACTCCTCATGCACTATATATTTAGCTGAATAAAAAATGTATTCATAACAGATGCATATAATGATTGTTCCTCATGCCCTACTGTTTAAATCATATTGCCCAATAGGATTGATGATGTTTGTCTCAGTATTAGCATCATTATATGCAATATATAAAGGTAAATTAACATTTTTCCATGGGCAGTTTTGTTTATTTTTGTTTATATTTCAAAATTAAAACATCGATATTTTTGTGTGCGTTATTTTGTAAGACAAACTATCTTTCACAGCCGCTATATTCTCTTCAAATGTGTAAACAAATACACATTATCTATTGATACTGACATTATTTCTTTCGTGTTAAGCTCATGAAATATTTATATCCAGTCTTTAAAGACCACTAAATTGAAAACAATGCAGATTTATGCCTTTATTTACGATTTGTAAGATAAATAATTTCAGTATTTTGCTTTAAACAGTCTGTGCTTTTTGCTAAAAGTTCTGTCAGCATGAATAGCCTAGTAACTGTAATTATTTTGAATATATATATATATATATATATATATATATATATATATATATAGAGAGAGAGAGAGAGAGAGAGAGAGAGAGAGAGAGAGAGAGAGAGAGAGATGATAAGACTTTTGTACCGTAATTTTACTCTGGACTTTATTTTCTGTACGAAATTAATACAATTGAGAATGTAATACTCACTTATTTCTATCCTTCTGACGTATATTTGTATTAGTTACATCTTGCATGACCTGAAGAGTCGATTCATATCTCTGAAGTCAAATGGACACTTATAACAGCCTTCAAATTATGTGTGCTTCTGCATGTACTTTCAATCAAATATATTTTGAAAATGTTGATTTCTGCATTTTCTGCTAACATGCATAGCGTTATAAAGAACAATTATGAGATATATCAAGGGCAATACTTTAGTAGAAGTTATTTATGACTTTGACACCTGGCAATGCAAAGTTTATTCAGAACACCGAGTGACTGCATTCGCCTGCTGGAGACAGATCTTAAGCTAAGTGACCGGATCATTGTTTTCAATGTGCACATTACTTGGAAAAACCTCCTGTTGAAGGTTTATATTCGGCTCCCTAAAACTACATTACGGTGAAATCTCAGCTGCGAAACATGCTTGTTTGAAAACAAATAGAATACGTGATGGAATCGAAGATATGCCAAATTTTTCTTTAAATTTATTTAAATACTTTATGCACTTCTTTGCTTCTCCAGTGTCACCCTTTTTGCTGCAATGACCATCAATCGTTCCGCGACAATCGTTCAATCGTTCCGCGACAGTGCAATTAACATAAGAGTTAAGATAAACTGTGTGTACTGTGATTCATACGCTTTCGAAATGTCTCTGTAAGGTTATAAAAATTGACAACCAAAGCGGCATCACATTTTCATTTCTTCTTGGCGCAGATGAGGGTAGTTCATGAATTTAATGACATGGTTGGATGGTTGCAGGCATATTATGATTCTGTGATATAAAAAGTTTTATTAAATCTGAATTGACTTGACAAGAGACAGTCAAATTGAATAGTCAGCTTCAGCGGCGCAAAGCCACGATTGCTAAGCGAGCTGTTCTGATAAATTTCAAAATATCATTGTGTACTCTATGCCTAGATAAAAACTTTCTCTACCAGATATTTGTCTTAAAATCGGAATAGAGTTAAACGGATATATATATATATATATATA